>JBAMJV010002884.1:27500-45000 GCA_037951105.1 Echinarachnius parma | reverse complement strand
CTTTGAAAATATCCATGTAGTTCTATGAGTGACTCAAATTGGCAACGCACTCTGGCAAAGTTGTGGACTACTCCCCATACATTTTGTACACAAAATTTCAATTTTGTTCAATTTTCTCAAAATTTATGTTTACCCTTCGTTTGAGTTCAACATATGTTTTGTAGAATACATTTATACACAACATATCCTGAGTTTGGGGAATGGAAAAGTGTGACTATGAAAGAAAACTGTAAAAATGTGAAAATGTGTGTACAAAACATATAGGGAGTAGTCCACAAACTTATCAGAGTGCGTTGCCAATTAGAGTTCCCCATAAATGGGCATCTTCAAAGAGCCATAGTTTTCTTGTTTATGGCCCGATTATGCTCTAACTTTCAGAGATTATTCCTCCTAATCTCTTCAAGTCTATGAAAGCAACAGTGTGCTTGGGTTTCATTGCCCTTTAAAAGCGTACTTGCACTGCACCAATTATACTGATTGTAAATAATTATCACATTAAACGCTGATGCCGCCATCAATTTCAAGCTTACCGCTGATGATGGCGGACGGTCTCTTGCTTTTTCTAACTTTTATCTATTAGTCGCAGCCATGATGACCGATGGCCCAAATAATCTGTCTAACCAATTATTACGTCCGTCTTTATTTCAAATTCGTGAAATAACGAACTATGTATACAAATATATGAAATTTTGTAACACAAATTTAATACAATAAACAAACTTTTGAACATTTGAAAACAAGGTATACTTTAAACAGGAAAAACTGACCAAAACTACATATTATCATATATAAAAATGAGCAAGAACTAATTTCATTTGGATTGGATTGGATTTTGTTTTTGAGGCAATATTTATTTTCAAAATCGCCGAAATCTTTCTTCTAAAATAGGTCGTAATATGGTACTCGTAGCCGATCGCAACAACCATAGGATAATGGCCGCAAACGCGTCGGACCCGGACATGGTCTTCAGCGAGCTCCTGCCAGTTGGCGGGGCTGGGGGCAAGTACCCGGGCACGTTGAAGTACCACGTCGCAGAGCAAGCCGTATATTATACGAGTACCGATGCTAATTCCAGAGTATGGCGAGCCGGTGTGGGCAGCAACGACATGCCTGAAACAGTGGTGTCTAAAGGGGGACGGGCGTGTAAGTTTACTATTTATTTATTATCCATGAAACATTATTAACCCTACTTATGCCTAGGTCACAAATGCTCCAATTCGGGATAATGCGCCCGTACGATGCCACTTTAAGGAGTGCTATCCTGCGGTCGCCGTTGCACTTTTCCTCGCCGTAAAACGTCGAACAAAATTATAACGCGCGGAGTTATGCCTAGGTCACAAATGCACCGGGAGCCGCACGATCTTTTTACCTACGGCGGATGTTCTACGATTTCGGGGAGTTGGGATATCGTACGATGTCTGCGGTATCTTTGTGTAGCAGTTACATATTCGCCGGGGCAAGTGCGATGAATTTGGGAGTTAAAGCAGAAGTAAATCGCACGGCTCCCGTGCTTACAATCTGAGCGCTCATACGGACGCCATATGGGACGCGTACGGACATCGCAAGATACTCTTATGATATCTTTGACATCTTACGACTACCGTACGTTTTTGAGTGGCCCAAAAGTGAGTCGCAAAATCGTACGATATTCGGAAAAATGCTACGGTGTCCGTGCCGGGCTCGTGCAGTGCCCTTCGGTGCCCGTTCGATGCTCTCACGGCGTGTATGCGGGCTTACGGCCAGTAAAAATCGTATGATGCATTGTTTAAACTCCGCGTTATAACCTCCCACGACGTCGCCACGTCGCCACGACGCCGCCTTAAGATTCCCGCAAGATTTCCCCTAAAAGTGGCATCATACAAAGCTCCAGGAGATGACGGTATACCACCAGAAGTCATCAAGGATGGCAAAAACAGTACTCTTCTAAACCACCTTCAAAAACTCCTGCTACAATGCTGGGAAAAGGGCACAGTGCCCCAGAACATGCGTGACGCCAACATCGTCACGCTATACAAGAACAAAGGTGACCGCAGCGACAAATATCGAGGAATCTCTCTCCCAGCATTGTCGGGAAGGCCTTTGCTCGTGTAGTATATAATTACTTGAAGCCCAGTGTTGATTCAGAGCAGGAAGATCAACCGTGGACATGGTGGACATGATTTTCTCGCTCCGACAGCTACAGGAGAAATTTCGCGAGCAGATACAGCCACTGCATATCGCTTTTATTGATCTTATCAAGGCATTTGACCTGATCAGCAGGGATGGTCTCTTCACTCTTTTAGAGAGGATTGGCTGTCCCCCAAGCTACTTGGAATGATCACATCCTTCCATGAAGACATGCACTGCACCATCCAGCATGACGGTTCTTCGTTTGAACTCTTTCCTATCAAGAGTGGTGTAAAGCAAGGATGTGTTATAGCCCCAACTCTGTTCGGCATCTTCTACTTCTCTCTTCTGCTTAGCTATATGCATTCAGTCGATCAGAATATGGCATTTACCTTCACACCAGAAGCGATGAAAAACTGTTCAACCTTGCCCGTTTACGTGTCAAGACCAAGGAACGGAAAGTACTAATCCATAATCAGAGCAATGCTATTCGCTCACGATGCTGCCATAACTGCCCACAGCGAGAAAGCCCTACAACGACTCATCAACTCCTTCGCACATGCATGCAGCGAGCTTGGTCTTAAAGTCAGCCTGGAGAAGACCAATGTGGTGGGTCAAGACGTCCGGGATATCCCTGACATTCAATGCGAATGTCAGGGATATCCCGGACGTCTTGACCCACCACATTGGTCTTCTCCAGGCTGACTTTAAGATTAAGCGGTGACCACACTCTGGAGGTGGTAGAGAACTTTACTTAACTGGGGTTCATCATCTCCAGCAACCTCTCACTGGACACTGAGCTGAACACAAGGATAGGGAATGCAGCAGCAGCAGCAGCAGCAGCAGCAGCAGCAGCAGCAGCAAAGAGGGTTTGGGACAACCCCATGCTCACCATCAACACCAATATGAAGGTCTACCAAGCTGGTGTGCTCAGCACACTTCTCTATGGCAGTGAAGCATGGACCCTATACTCCCATCAACAACGAAGACTCAACTCCTTTCACCTACGATGTATTATGAGGATCTTAGGCATCACCTGGCGTGACCGTGCTTCGAATAAAGATCTTCTGGCCCAAGCAGCAGTTCCAAGCCTCTTTGCCCTGCTAACACGACGACGGTTGCGCTGGCTTGGTCATGTTACCCGCATGTAAGCTGGCCGGATTTCAAAGGGCATGCTGTATGGTGAGCTTGCCACTAGGTCCATACCTACTGGAAGGCCTCTCCTTCGCTTCAAGGATGTCTGCAAACGAGACATGAAGGCAAGCAACTCCACCAACCTCATATCCTGGGAGGAATCAGCATTAGACGGGAGTAGATGGAGGAGTGTGTGAAAACATCCATCAAAGAAAGTAAGGAAAGGATCGAGGATGAAACTGGCCGAAGAGAGGAGAGAGCGGAGAGCGGAGAAGCCACCATCAGAGCCTTCCAACGTCTTCACCTGCCCAAAATGCAGACGACAATGCCGTTCAAGGATAGGCCATTAAGTCACACCAGTCCTGAATAGGAAGTTTATGTTATGTATATATTTATAAGGGTCACCACTCTTCCTAGAATGTTTACGTTGTGTACTGCAAATTTCATCTTCAAGTAACGTCCAGGACCATTTTAACTTCCTGACAAAATGTTCTCTTTCATTGCAGACATAGGTGGATTCGCAATCGCAGAAGAATCCGGACTGCTCTACTGCGCCAACCGCGGTAACAGAAGTATCACGTTAGTCGACTTGAACCAGGAGGGACCCCGCGTCATCCGAGATCGAGTTCATCACGGAGATCGCCAATCCTAGAGCCATCGAGGTCGATGAGCGGAACGGGTCTGTATAATGATTGCTTTATTTGTTCATATTCTGTTTCCCTATACACGTTTAACTTATACATGTATATGTATGTTTCTTCAGGCCCGTAGCTAGGATATTTCTGGGGGGGGGGGGGGGGGGGTTGGGGTGCGTAATTTACAAAAACGGGACCGAGCCCGAGGCCACAGGTCGAGCGTCGTGTAAGTGGTGGTGGTGGTGGGGGGGGGGGGGGGGGGGGGGATGTGTCCGTCGCCATAACTTTTACAGGCCGAGACCAAGACCACTGGTTGAGAGTCGTGTAGCGGGGGGGGGGGGGGGGGGGGGTGTCCCAAACTGCTTCGAGGCCGATGCCGAGAAAAAGTTGTTTTATCAGAGGGTGAGGAGTCCGAGACCATTGGTTTAGATGGTCGAGGACGGTACAAAGTGGACCCGAGACCGACAAAAAGAGGACATGTCTGAATTTGGGGGGGGGGGGGGGGGGGAGGGGTGCTACAACGCACCCCCTGGCTATGGGCTATTTATACTGATGACCATGGATAATAGTAATGCGGCTCTGAATAGAGCACCTATAATGACGCTCTGTAAATGATATATACAGGGTGGCCCCCCAAAAAACGGAACGGGGCACTTTCCAAAATAAAGTAAAACATGATTGTGTCCACCAGATAGAGTGTCCTTTCAAATGAAAAACGATACCAAGAACAGTCAATTTGGACGAGTAGTTTTTGTTGTAGGACGTCGTAAGTGAGACCATGTTAGGTTCCCATTTTTGCAATTTTTTACTTAGTCACTGCCTGATAAATCGCACTTCCTGCCCGTCATATCTTCGAGCAACTATGCCCATTCTCTCGGCACACAGCTGAATGCACACCAACAATCGCGCGCGTATTGCTCGTTGGTAAAATTAACACAATAGGGAACCTGACATGGTGTCACTCAAAGCGCCCTAAAACAAAAACTACACGACCAAAATGATTATTCTTGGTATCGTTTTTCATTGGAAAAGACACCCTATCCGATGGACATAATCATTTTGTTACTTTATTTTGGGGAGTGCCCCGTTCCTTTTGAAGGGAGGAGCACCCTGCAGTGGCGTAGCGACGGGGGGGGGGGGGGGGGGGGGGGGGGCACGTGCCACCCAATAATTTGGAAAAAACAATAGAAAACATAAGGGGACATTTTTGGAAAAAAGAAAGAAATACATAATGTGTGCCCCCAATAATTTTAATTTTGCGTGCCCCCCCCCCCCCCCCCAATCAGTCCGACCACGCTACGCCACTGCCACCCTGTATTGATAAGCGTTAATAAAAGTCAACGCAACCACGACGAAGTGACAATCGGTATTCATTGAATTCACAGCTGTTGTTTGAAGGATCTCGATTAATATATTTTGTTTGTGTGTGTGTATTTAAGTGATGACATAATTCATATTGTTTTTGGCTACCGCGCAAAAAAAAACATTTCATCATACATGTCATAGGAGCGCCAACCAGTGGCGTAGCGTACGTGGTTGGAATGGTTGGGGGGGGGGGGGGGGGGGGCACGCGCATTATTGGGGGGGGGGGGGAGGACACACGTCATGTATAACTTTGTTTTCTATTTTTTCTAAATTATTGGGGGCACGTGCCCAACCCCCCCCCCCCCCCACCATGCCCCCGTCGCTACGCCACTGATCAGAACCTTATCTATCCCTTTAACATAGTGAGAGTAATATGCATATCATTTCTTTATTGTTGGCAGGTACCTTTACTGGACGAGGGACTATGGCATCGACCGCACCACTATCTCTACCAACCCTCCTTCTGCTTCTGATATCACGGAAGTTTTCTCATACCCCAGGACCAGCGGGATCACGGGCCTCGCAATCGACCCAACAGGTGAAGCAATATAATGATGTGGTGCGTGTGTTTGTGTATGTATATGTGTGTGTTGTGTGTGTGTGCGTGTGTGCGCGCACACGCGTGTGTGTGTGTTCGTGTATGTGTGGGGGTTTGAAACACATTCATCAAGCAATGGCACACACAACCGATGATGTCCTCAGTTGTTAAAACCATGACAGAGGCATCATTTGTATAAGATGTTGAAGATTCATTGAGACACACTGTCTTGTGATGAGTGTATTTTATCACTTGTGTGTGTCTGGGTTTTTCTAGGGTCACACAATTATGTGTGCTCGGGTGTGTGTGTTTGTTAACTTATAAGCAATTTTCAAATTTCTCTCTCTGGCCTATCACTGTATCACATTAGTTCTCTCTTCTTATCAATTCGAATTATAGGTACCAGGATTTACTTCTGCGCTTTTGTGCCAAAGAGGTTTTTCTACCAAGACGTGGGAGAGACCGTATTTGATGAGGCCGTCGAGATGACGAGTTGGTTCTCGTCGCCAGATCTCGGTCAAATGACATCGCCCAAGTTGCGGACGGTCAGCTTTCTGGACGGAGTCACTTACTGGCTCAAATTAGAATCCCCGCTGGGTATCGTGACCATGAGCAACTTTTCCGAGGCCGGGCCCACTGGCAGCGGTTTGGTTACGAAGTTCTACAATGTCAGGGATGGCTTCTGGTCAGATCCGAACAGCGCACTCGCCGCTCGCATCAATTTGTCATAGATGACATAAATTGGTTATGATCTTGATGGATTTGGTTCATATCCCTGGTAGAAGACGGACGTCTTCAAGACGTCATAAGTTGGTCGTAAACTGGTAAACACGTCGTACGTCGTATGGACGACGTTATTATGACGTCATTATGATGTCTTTCAATTACTCTTGTTTGCCATTATAATTCGTGTCGTATGGACGACCTTATTATGACGTCATTGCGACGACTTTTTATGACGTCATTACGACGACGTACGCGAGTGCAAGTTTACGTATTGACATTAAGTTATAGCGTCTTAAAGACGTAAATAAGATGTGATTGTTACCAGTTTCTGCTATCAGGGATATGAGAACACTTGAATTTTATCTTTTTACTTTCGGGATCGTTATCACCCGCTCTCTTGAAAACCTTTTTTTTCCCACTGAAATTATTACCCTGTATAAAAATGGCATGTATAAAACATCATCATCACCACTATTACCACTAACTTTATCTCCGACAGCATACAACATAATCATCATCACCATTATCACCATCATCATCTTCATTATCATCATCATCATCACAATCATTACAAATCGTCATAATAATTTCCATGTTCAATATCATCGTCATGCATCGTCGTCATCATCACAATCATTACCGATCGTCATCATTATACTTATGTTCCTTATTGTCATCGTCATCATCGTCATCATCAGCATCATAATACAAATAATAACAATAATCATCATCATCATCATCATGATTGCCATCCATCGTCATCATCACGTCAACATCATTATCAGCAGCAGCAGCATAATCATCATCATCATTATCATCACCACCCTCATCATCATGATCGTCATCATCACTGTAGTCATTATCATTTATCATCGACATCATCACCATTTATCATCGTCATCATATGATCCTCAAAAGCGCAAATTGTAATAGATCCTCAACATCATCAATTGGCATAGTCATGTTTATTATGTTTCTACTAATATTAGAAATGTATTATCAACAAATCCCTTTCTCCTGCGGGTCTCATCATATCGTACTTTAAATTGTTATGGTATCTTAAATGGAAGTATGATAAAAGAAGAAAAAAATATTTGAATATACTAGAAAGTCGTATCTTTAATTTTTTGCTCTTAAATATGTACATAAACAATACCAATCTTTGATTATTATAATATAATGTAGCTTTGTACATATTTAGAGCGTGTTTTCACCTTTTTGTGCAATTAGAATGTTAGAATACATGAAATGTATTGTGTCCAAATTAAAGCTCATCTTATTTGTGAAATCGGATTAGAAATGGCCGACATATCAATGGTAAATACTCTTTAAAAACACTGACTTTGGCCCATATGGTAGCCTTCTATTACTGCACTGGAAAGTTTGCACTCGTATCTAACCAATAATGTTCATATCAAGGATAACTTATCACATGACAAAAATATAAATAATTACAATACCCCTAGATATGAGTAGGACCCATCACCTTTTTAGGATTTTCAGAAAAACCTCTTTTGGATGTAAATAATACTAGACCTTAAAGGGATAGTTGAGTTTTGGTAGAGAGGGCGCTAGACTACTTTTTGTTGTTGTGAGATAATGAAAAACTGAGTGTAAAATTAGGAAGAGCATACAATTTTAATGGCATAATCATCTTTGTTTGATCAAAATCGGTTCAGAGACGGCTGAAATATCCATAAATATAACCATTTGTAATTATTGTGGGGCCCACAATAATTCAATAATTTTGAACCAGCCGTTTAAAAAAAAAAAATACTTATACACTTTTCAAAAAATTACAAAAGAGGTTTTTTAAATAGTTGTTGATGATCTCTCAATTTAATCATTATAAAAAAAAATCTCATGCACAATTAAAAACAAAACAAAAAATGGTTGAAGGTTGAAACCAATGCGTTTTAGAGAGCGCTCTTTTGTATTTAACGGCTTTTTTTTGGGAATGATTACAGGCTTTTTACTTAGTTGTTTGTAATAATTGTAAATACCTTTCGAGCATGGTGGGCTATAACTATTAGTTTATATAGTTTGTAATGTTATGGTGCAGGTTTTGGTTACTTAAACTCAGTTTGACCAAAACTGTACTATCCCTTTAAACAAATATAAAATATACATTGCATGTGACAATTATTTTTTTTTCGCTCATACTCATGTTAATTGTGTAAGCTCAATGAACTGTATTATAAGAAACACATAAATGGAAAATAAATGGGCTGGTATTCTCTTCTCATTTCATGTCAGTAAAGTATGATTATTATTTTGTACACTTATGATTTTGAGTGAAATAACCCTGCCGGAAAAACACACTCATCCACAATGTGGACACAGTGTGAACACACTTATCCGCAATGTGGACACAGTGTGAACACACTCATCCACAATGTGGACACAGTGTGAACACACTCATCCACAATGTGGACACAGTGTGAACACACTCATCCACAAGTGGACACAGTGTGAACACACTCATCCACAATGTGGACACAGTGTGAACACATTTATCCACAAAGTGGACACAGTGTGAACACACTCATCCTCAATGTGGACACAGTGTGAACACAATGGCCCGGATTCACAAAGGAGGTTTGTACAAACCATGCATGGTTTAAACCATGGTCAACATCTATTGAGTGCCATTTGTAAAGTGATAGAGAAAGAATGTAAACGTCTTCAAAGATGGTGAAATATGCTGGTTAGCAAGCACTAACAGTCATATCATTAGAAATTAGAAATTGTTTTACTTGTATACGAGCAGCACTCCATAGATGTAGACCACGGTTTAAACCATGGTTTGCACAAACCTCCTTTGTGAATCCGGGCCAGTGTGTTTCACAGTGTGAAACACAATGTTAAATTCGAGCGTTTTCACAGTGTGAAAGCCAATTCAGTGCCCTCACAGTGTGTTCACAGTGTGAGTAGGTTTTCACACTGTGAAAACGGATGAATTTAACATTGTGGTCCACACTATGAAACACAGTGTGTTCACACTGTTGATGAATGTGTTCTTTCCGGCAGTGAATGCCTGGGTGTCTATGTTTAACCAATTATACATACTATATTATACACATTTACTCGCAATCAAACACACGCATGAACTAACATCCAGATGCTTTAACATAATGAATGAATATAACAAATAGGAATTAATTGAGTTATCGGCTGAACATAATCATGATCAGATAGTCTTATGTTTTATGTTGAAAAAGGAAGATAATGTTACAATACACATTATACAAATCTTGCTAGTACATGTATTTATTTGAGGAATTAGTTTATTCAGCCCTGCAGATAATAATAATGTTAAAATAATATCTGGTTCTTATATAGCGCATTTCATTACATATATATTACCGCATATCAATGCGCTTTACAATAACAAAGAGAAAATTTGTGTCTGAGTGAGTATAAACAGTTGTTAGCTTTCTATTGATAGATCTAGAATGACAAACAGATATATCAACAATTAAGAAAACCTACGCAATGATTTTCCTTGCTAGAAAAGATACAAAATAGCAGAGCGCCATCTGTTGTGGAGTATGCACGCACCGAATGAAAAGAGGGAGACTGAAATGATCATGCATGTTCAGTAATAATGTAATCAATCATGCATTATATCAGTGAATGTATTCACTGTTAAGAGATCCCTACAAACAGATAAATACAAAAATGAAGACCCCCACCCTACGCGATGATATTCCCTGCTGGAAAAAAATACAAAATTGCAGAGCGCCAGCTCTCTATCATACCTCAATTAGAATTAAAGTACATTTTGATAAACATTTTTAAAACACGGAATAAAATAAAACCAAAAAACAATAACAACAAAGAAATACATAAGAAAATTAAATTTCTCATGTATTTCTTTGTTTTGAATGATTTTGACGAGCCTTTTTACTCAATAATTGTAAAAAAATTAAGCTGACCAACAAATTAAATGTTGAAAGCAGTTGCTTGTCCATACAAATGTTAAAAGATGAAACAAATAAAGAAAAACATAAACATTAACATTTTCGCATGATGAATTAGTTCTAATTTGCCTATTGTGACAATTTGTTTAAAATTAATGATATATTCTTGTAGATTACATACGCAGGCCAAATTTGATCGGGATCGGGCGCGCAAATAGCCCGAATCTCGGTGGGAGGGGGGCTCTTTTAGCCCCTAGTCTTTTGAAGGTCCAGCCCCCGCCCCCCTAACAAAACCAAAAAAGGAAGCATTTTTAGTGTTAAGTGTGAAAACCCCTAATTTCAATATACACTAATTACCCAAAACTTGCAAAAAGTGAGTTTCGCGTCCGTCATCTTTAACATCAAAAAAGCCATCCATGCGTGACATTGCTGATTCAGGAAATGTATCAAATGAAAGCTGGATTGTTACTTTGTACAATCAATTCTGATTTACAGTAGTCCCGTCATTGAAAAGGCGCAAAATTTGAATTTTATTATCAAGATAAGATAAGCGTTTTTCTTCAAAGATCTTACCAATATCGTTATTGGGAACGCCCTAATAACAAATTATATGAACACTGTCCGCATTACACTAAATGCGTATGAGTTTGGATTTGTATGTACGGATGGATGCAACTTCCGCCTGCAATTATGTCATTGTTTGTTATTGTAATTGTTGTGAAAAAATCAGGCTAGAATATTTACCTAAAAGGATATTTGATTTGAAATACTTGACCCTTTTATACGCCCTGTATAGGGCGCAACAGGCTAATTTAACAGCAATGCGGATCAAATGCCTTGCAGAGCTGTAGGACATTACCATGCCGGGGGCGCTCGATTGGCTTCGAACTCGGGTCCCGTGATAATAAGTCAAGCGCCTAACTAATCGTGCCACAACACCTCCATTTATCCATGGTTTCATTCAGAATTATACCCCCTGTTATATAAAAGCCCATTCCCTGTTCCCATAATATCATAGATATGTGCGTATTTTTTCATTAAAAATGTTAATTAAAGCCCAAAACAAATACAACACTTCTTTGTTTAAAAGTTAATTGCTTTGAACACTTTTGTTCCATAAACAAAACGATGTGCAATAATATCTTGTCATAATGAAATACATTCATTGTCTATTTTCACTCTCCGGTAAATTACGTACGTCTTTAATTGATCCCAGGGTTTCCTTGTTCGCTTTGTTAAAAAGCTTCGTATTCGTTTCCACAATGGCCTGCATTAAAAGCAAAGGTATGTATTTTTCATTATCATTTTTAATTAAAGACCAACACGAAATAAATTGATAGGAAACTAATTGCATTATATTGTCACTCTGTTGTTCCATTTATACTGGACTAACATGCCTGCATACGTCATCCATATAATTGGTATCTTTAAAGAGCTACAGTTTTATTAACTTCTTGGCTGATTATTTTCAAACTTTTAGAGATGATCTCCTCCCATACAGTCTTAAAAAATTCGTCTGGGTGTCATTGTCATTTGAAGTGTCAATAAGAAAATTCTTTGTTTCCATTAGTCCTACATTATCATGACAATAGTCACTACATTTTTATAAAAAGGGTACACTACTGTGTACTTTTTATTTTATTTAAATGTTTATTTACAATTCAAAACGACTGACAAAATGACTTAAACAGAAAATTAATTCATTTACTGTTATATCTTACTTCCCTACTTGAGTTAACGTGTAATCTAGGTACGTCATCCATAGAAATAAATGGATATATTTTAATAATATAGTTTTCTTAAAGTTATCGGCGATTGTGCTAAAACATTCAGAAATTGTTCCTCCTATTCAATATATTATTGTTCTTCCGGGCTGCAATGTGCTTTAAGTTGTCAATCAAACATAAATTATCTAATTAGGCTCAATGCAGAATTATTCGCTTTATTGAGAAGCGCATTATTCGATTCCATTTGCCTGCGTAAGAGACAATAGTGTGTCTTTGGGCATTTTTTTTACAATTTAATGACCAAAACGAATTGCTCTATTGTTGCATTTTTGTTCCCTACTCGTATGTTTAAGGACCTGTATGTTTCTTACGGAAATAATCAATGTTTTTTATACCAATACCATCTACTGGAGGCAGCCAATGATGTACAATATGAAACGTCATCTGAGCGTGAACAAACAAAGCGCGTTGTAACTACAGACATAGCAGCAGACACAACAACATCGGCTACGTAACCCACTTGTGTTAGCGCATGGCCGCATGCTTACATGACGTTTCAAAGTATACAGTTGGAAACATGGCAGCCTCCATGTGGTCAGTCTGAAACAGATGATAGTGGTCTCAAAATGTTATTTCCATAATTATTATGGAAATAACATTTTATAACATTATAACATTTATAGTAGTGATATACCAAAAATTAAAATAATGAAGACTAGAAGTGTAAGGAATCGTGCATCTTTCAGTAATATAAAGCGAAAATGTCAGCGTTTTGCTTGCCTTTAAACCACGTACAATTCCATTAATTATGTAGAAACCTGACATACTTCTATAAGTATATGAACAACCGGTTCTTAGGTCTTGACAATGGCAATACTTGTAGCCACGGATGTTGAAGCTCCATGTTTTAAATGAATATGTTCCAATTACAGTCACAAAACAATATTATATATACAAATAAACACTAGGCACTGGTATAATATACTGGTCGGGATGGTGGGGGGGGGGGGGGGGGGGGGAGTCTGAAGCCCCCACCTATAACTATTGTCCAAATATTGGTGTGTGTGTGTGTGTGTGTGTGTGTGTGTGTGTGTGTGTGTGTGTGCGTGCGTGTGTGTGTGTGCGTATGTGAGTTGTGTTGTTGTTTTTGTTGTTGTTTTATGTTTGGGGGGGGGGGGGGGGGGGGGGACACGTTGAAACCGTTCTCCCGCCCCTTCGCCTTGTCTCCTATGGCAACATGAATAACCAGTCATGCTTACCAAATGAAATTGAGATGAGAGACCGCATGCGCCAACACGTCTTGCCATATTATTCAAACAAACCTAAGGAGCTAGATAGGCGTAATTCCTACGTTCTATATAGTCAGTGTGCAGCACAGGATCGTGTGAAAGATTGTCATATCAAATATCTGGAGACATTGTGCCTTTCTCAACTATGAACGCGGTAAATTATAACGTCTTTATAGTTAACTTTGATAATCAGTTTGGGCAAGCTCTCTGCAGACAGAACCGACTCGACCCGATTCGACTGGTTTTCACTCGGATCGGCTCAGTTTTTAGTGCCTCGGGGCACACATTTTGACAGTCGAGAGACAGTCGGATGCCAGTCGGGGCCGATTCAACACGATGAAACGGATCCGACCGACCGGGCTCACCTCTAGCCTGATTGAAACCAGTCGGATCGGGTCGAGTCGGCTCTGTCTGCAGAGGGCTTTAGATGTCACAATTAGTCATTATCTTAGTTTTTATAAACGGCCTTCTCCGGCTGTACAAAACAAGCAAACAAGCAAACACACAAACAAACTTTCCTATCCTGCAGTCATTAGCTAAGCAGTGAATTACGTCGTCAAAAATATTTTTTTAACAAAAAGGTACATCTAATAAACAATCCTTATCATTTTCATAGTAATACAAACTATTTTCTGTAACGAGTAAGAAGAAGTTATACATGTTTCCAATGTCAAATGTTCCGTCTCGTGAATAATTGTCGATCGATGATGACATTACTGAACACTTAACTACCTTTATTGTTATTGTTTGATATTATTCACTGTGTTATCATAATTATTACCATTATTAGTTTTGTATCTCGTTATTTTTCTGTTTCAGTTTTCTTGGATATGCGTTGCATTTATTATGCAAGTTGGTAAGTTTATATCTCACACTTGGTATATTTTTCAATGTATTTATTATATAAACTGCATACATGCATGAGACATCTGTATACACATTGATACAAAGCAAGGCTGAAAGTGTATAGTACATTCAATTATGTAATTTCTGATGCTTATTTGAGGAAAGGACAAATAAGAAAGCATGATTATATATTTGTATACGTAATTTTTAAAACACTTTTTTGTTTAACTCCAAGTCAGTAATTCTGCATATAGTTTATTTAGTCTTTGGACATGCAAGTGTGACAAAGAAATGAACTGTATTGCAAAAGAAAATTAACATAATGCACACTTCAATTGTAATACGAAATATACCATGCATTTCTTTGATTTCTAAAATTGCAATTTGCCTTGGTAGGCGATAACAAATTTATATTTTAACTTATTCAGTATTTTATGTGTACAGTATATAATATTTTTAATAATGATTTTACCGTGTTATATGTTTTAATATATTTTACATTGTAAATTGACTTGTTAAGTCTTCGGGTTTTTTACTCAGTAATTTCTGTTAATACACCAAAAATTTAATTGAATTGAATTGATTTTAAACATAGGGAAACTGACCGTCATTTAATAGATAATGTGAATGAAAAATGAACAAAACTTTAAACTAAAACTAGTTTATACTATATTTTCCCCACCCCATACAGCTGTTGCCAATGGCAACTTTTTGTCGTTGCAAGAGTGGCTGCAATCGAGCTGTCGCCCGACCCGATGGTTGAAAAGGCGTCTAACAGCACGGAGAAACTGTCTGGAAACTGAAATGGCGGGAACGCGAGTCAGTCAGGCGGCCATGAACACTACGCAACCATGGCAACCGACCAGCGCAGATTTGGTAAACGTACTAAATGTTGTTGTTGTTGTTGTTGTCGTTTGTTTTTTGTTTGTTAATTTCCGAAATCCACAAACACATTCCCCCAAAAAAACATATAACGTATAATTTATAGCCCATTACCCAGCTAGCCACCTGATGTCGGGCCGATGTCGGAATTTGGTTGCCGGATGTCGGCATATCGCCGTTGGCTCGAGGTTAAAATGTCCGCCAGCCCAACATCGTCACGACGTCATTTTTGTGATATATTGGCATAACGTCTTTTTCCGACAATGGCCCAACATCATCTCATGACATGATGTTGGGCCATTGTCGGAAAATGACCTTATGCCAATACAGGGTGGCCCAGAAATAACGGAACGGGGTGCTTGCTATAATGAAGACACATGATGCCCGTCATACGTTCAATGCGTGGGCCATTGTTAGTACCCCTTCTTCTCTATACACAGCTGAACGCACACTCACAATGGCGCACGCGTTGATCGTTACTCGATGCAGTATGGCGGGCATCATGAGTCTTTAGTATGGCAAGTACCCCGTTCCGTTATTTGTGGGCCACCCTGTATAGAATAGATAGATAGGTAGTTATTTGCCCGGTCTTTAAACATACACAATAATGTTACAAAGAAATATGTCATCCATTGGCGAGAGAAAACAATAATTAAAACAAATGTACTTCATTACAATAATTACAATGTCTACAAACATGGCATTTAATTGTAGGCATGATCACGTGCATGCCTACATAGGTGGAGGGGACTGAATTCCCCCCCCCCCAAAAAAAAAGTACTTTGACAAACATATATGCGCCCCCTGCCTATTGGAAACAACTCCTGTCCTTTTTATATCGGAAGTATGCCGTTCCGTTTTTGGCCACCGTCTATAGTCAACAGGAGCTAAATGCTATTTTCTAAAGTTTTCATTGTCAGACGGAAAACGTCAGACGACTTCTTGATGGTAAGATTCCGCAATGAATATGTAATATTTATGAGGACAAACATTGATTCGTTTTTAAACAAAATACATCTGACTTTTGCGTTTGCATTCACGTAATTTTCATCTTTAATGTACATAAATATATGGGCACACGACACCTTGCTCACGAAACAACTTCGTTGTAGTAAATGAAGTCGCACTAAATGTTGTTATATTATACAACCTAATACAAACTGATGTTAAGACAATGTTTTCTCCCTTTTCCTATCCTTCATTCGTGTACATTCAGTCTTCGACCATGTCGACCGTGTCAGAAGCTACTCCACCTTTGCCGACAGAAACAGTTCCGGGTAGGCTTCAAATTAGTATTCAACATTCTGTACCAGGACACCACCCACACTGTCTTGTACATGCACTTGCACCACATCCATTTGATCAATGCCGCGCTAAAATATAATCATGGCGGTTTCATGCGTCTTACTACTTTATTTATTTTCACAGATTTGTTTTCTTAATTGTCAAAATGATTATCATGAGGCTCCTCCCATGTATATGCATTGTAAAAAACAACAACATGCTGAAACATATCTACATTATTATGTTTTAATCATTGCAATTTGCAGAACTTAACTTATACGAGTAATTATTTATTTCGTCAATAAAGAATCTGTTTTTGGAGGGTATCGTCGCCAAGCTTAAATGACATTGTTTCTCGAATGTAACGTGCTTTTGCCGGAATAAGAGGTAATTCTGCTTGAATAGGGGGTATTTCTGCTGGAATATTATACTAGGTAATTCTGCTTGCATACGAGGTATTTTTGCTGTAATATTAGGTAGTTTTGCCGGAACAAGATGAAGAGCATTTTGCTCGAATATGATTTATTTTTAAATCACCATAATCTTTCTCCTCAAAATAGGTCGCAACATGGTACTCGTAGCCGATCGCAACAACTGGAGGATAATGGCCGCAAACGCGTCGGACCCGGACATGGTCTTCAGCGAGCTCCTGCGAGTTGGCGAGGCTGGGGGCGTGGATCCGGTCACGTTGAAGTACCACGTCGCAGAGCAAGCCGTCTACTGGACAAGTACCCTTGCTCAATCCATAGTATGGCGGGCCGGTCTAGGCAGCAACAACATGACAGAAACAGCGGTGACTAGAGGGGAGCGACGGTGTAAGTTATCTTTAGTGTATCCGCTCTCTGACACTCTATCAAACCCAAATAACGGACACCTACGTACGTACTTATAGACCACGGAGCAGTGGTTTGGCATGGACTCATAATTTTGTATCGAAATTTTAATTGATTTGTACCAAATTATTTGGGGCACGTGTCACCCGTAAAGCTATATACCAGCATAAGTAAAGTATAGCATAGCAGGCTGTGTACGTATGACGAGTAAT
>JBAMJV010002884.1:0-22500 GCA_037951105.1 Echinarachnius parma | reverse complement strand
TAGTAGACCAAATGGAAGTAGACCAAATGGTTGTAGACCAATCGGCAAGTTACCGTGGTGGTCTCGGCCTCGGCCTGGAAATGTTGGCCGACGAAATAACCACCCCCCCCCCCTTAAACAAATCCTGCATACGCTAGTGTTGGTATATAACTATGTAAAATATATACGGTTCTTACATGTTATGATTAAGTGAATATCAGTAAATTAAGACTATTATTTTGATGTACATTCTATGAATATGATGTACATTCTATGAATATAGTTCATACGGATCGTCATAGTGATGTAATCATACAAATAATTGTAAATGATACAATTTAAAATGTGTATTGTTCGATTATGAGCATTGTTATAATATGTAACGTTTTACTCTCTCTTGTATCACTAGAAAATCAGTGTTTTTGTGATGTCATTTATGGCATTTATTTTCTGCATAATAATTGATATAAATTTAAACTGAATAAACTTTAAAGGGATAGTTCAGTTTTGGTTTAGAGGGCGCGCTTCGAGAAATAGTGTTTTCATGAGGTAATGAAAAATAAGTGTGACATTTGAAGAGCGCACAATTTAAAGACAGAATCAAATTTGTTTGATCAAAATCAGTTTAGAAACAGCTAAAATCTCCATAAATATGTTCGATCGGAATAAATGTGGGGGAACAACTTTTATTCAATAATTTAAGGAAATATTTAAAAATCCTTCACATTTTTGAAAATATACCAAAATGGTTTTAAACTTGATTCTGATGATCTCTTTATTGAATAATCATTTTATCCAAACATCACATTCACAATTTTTTATTAAAAAAGTGTTAAAACTTAAAGGGAAAGTTTCCCTTTCCACCATATATTTACCCTTGATTATGTTCTCTACACATTAAAATACAGAATTTCATGCAAATGCGACCAACATTGGCCCTTCGTGCAAGGAAGGAACATCATTCAAAGTCACTCGCTGTACAGGCTAATCATTCATCGCGTACAGCATGGAGGCTGCCATTGATGTTTATGAAACTCGGATCGCTCTAAAATGTGACGTCAAACCCGAACTACTCTTTTTGTTAGCTCACGTTTTCCCTGGCTTGGTACGAACAGTCACGTCACGTTCACGTTCACATCACGTGAACGGTTCTGTACCTTTTGTGAAACAGGTCACCCAAATCTACGAAGTGTAGGGTAAAGTGACCCAACAATTTGTCGTTTTCCATGCCAGTAAAACTCGAATCGTCACGTCTACCAAAACGTGACGTGAGTGTTTAATCAAGATTTTTAAAATTGCAAGCGCTTGTTACTAAGACTAGACATACACGCACAAAGACATTTAAAAATGTCGACGAAAATGCCGAAACCGCCTTATCAAATCATTTCAATCATTATGTTTATAATATATACGTGCATAATTCAGAGTAATCTGAGACGATAATATGCAGTTCTGTCATTTAGGTAATGTACAACCATACCACTTGCATTATTTGTCTTGTTATTAGAGTATTTCTAAAGGACGTGTCGTGCGTGGATTTTGGCAAATGTTGATTTCCAGCTGAACTGCATGCTACACGCAGCAGACCTTCGGTTCGCATACGCCTGAAGTTCCCGTGCTGGACGTCTGCGCGTGGGCGTTAGTGGCGTTGCATGTGAAAGTGAGTGAGTGAGTGAGTGAGTGAGTGAGTGAGTGAGTGAGTGAGTGAGTGAGTGAGTGAGTGAGTGAGTGAGTGAGTGATCAATGAGTTTTAAAAGTAATAAAACAATGATTTGATTAATAGTGTTAAATTATGGTGATTGAATCGAGTCAATCTATAAATCAATCATTTAATTTAACAATCAATCAATCAATTAATCAGTCAATGAAACAATTAATCACACCAACCAATCAATACTAAATAAATAAATTAAAGTATTTGGCATCCGAACTAGCTACTTGTAGGCAGTGGCGTACCCATGATTTTTTCAAGGGGTGGGTGTAGGGGGGGGGGGGGTATTTCGTCAGACAAATTGAAGTCAGCGGGGGAGTGTGGGTAGGGGGTGTCCGTAGAAAATGATCGCAGCCGAGGCCGAGACCAGGACCGGTCACACATTTCGAGGCCGAGACCAAGACATTTCTTGAGAATTATGTAAGGGGCGGGGGGGGGGGGGGGGGGGTAGGGGGTGTCCATCCCCCTGCCCCCATGCCTGGGTACGCCTATAATTGGTATAACAGTATAGGTAGGACTTGTTCGTTCACGATTAAATATACCGAGAATTAGTCTCTTCTCAACGACAATTTACATTCATTTTTGTACGCAAGCGCCAATTTACGTGAGCTTTCATAAATTGCATATAGTATATCAACAAACTGTTGGGTCACGTAACCCAACACTTCGTAGACTTGGGTGACCTATTTCACGAATTGTTGGGTCACTTTACCCTACACTTCGTAGATTTGGGTGACCTGTTTCACAAAAGGTACAGAACCGTCACGTGACGTGAACGTGAACGTGACGTGACTGTTCGTACCAAGCCGTTTTCCCTTGTGTTTGTGCACAAGCCCTGCGAGCTACGAGAGCTAACAAAAAGAGGCTGAGCTTGTTTGTTCGGGTTTGACGTAACATTTTAGCGCGAACAATTCAAAATCCAGGTTTGAAAAAATAGAATGGCTTTTTTCTATGCACATCACATTTTCCAAGGGGGGGGGGGGGGGGGGGGGGGGGGTTAAACCCCCTAACCCCCCCCCCCCCCCGTAGATCCGCCACTGGTTACTAAAATTATGTTTGACCAAAACTGTACATCCCTTTAACGTTTCAATAAGACGCAATTCATATTTTATATCGGAAATGGGTGAATTCAGTAGAATGTGACATTTAAATGTATTTGTGGAAGTACTAATAATATTATATGCCCCTTTTCATTGAATTAAACTCACATAAGAGTCGATATATAAAATATGACATTATTGAATATGTATATATGCAGTATTTAAAGGTAGTGTTGAGTATTGGTATTTCCCGAAGTGCCCCCCTGATATTTTTGGTGAGATAATGAAAAACTGACTGTCAAATTCGAAAGAACATACAATTTTAATGACAGAATAAACTTAATTTGATCAAAATCGGTTCAGAAACGGCTGAAATATCCATAAATATATTTTTATTCAAAATAGTTCACACGGCCATCACCGGGCGATATTTCGACTTTTTAGAAAAATAAAAAAAATGCTCGAAGGCTACTTTGAAAAAAACCTGAATAGGTTTTTAAAAAGTCGTTGATGATATCTCTATTGAATCATTATTTTAACAAACATTAAATGCACAATTTTGTATGAAAAAAGAGTTGTAACGGCTCTTTTTGAATGATAACAGGGGTTTTACTTAGTCGTTTGTAATTGTGTATACTTTTCGAGCATGGTGAAGTTATAACTATTACTTTGTACCGTAATGGTGCAGGTTTGGTTACTAAAGGTAAGTTTGACCAATACTCAACTATCCCTTTAATGAATGTATTTATAGTAAGAATTATATGTTTTGTAGTATAATATTATGATTTTTACGTCTACACGTACACAAGATGTTCAAATTCTGGACATTGAGTAATAAATAAATACATATCCTTATTGTTTACTGCTATGTAATGTTTTTATTTTCAAAGTGTCTTGATATTGATGGAATAGCTTTTTACTTATTTAGTTCAATTAAACATTTAACACGCATCTTTGAACATTATGAAATGTATTGTGATTAAATGCGTTTAGAAATGGCCGAAATATTAAGAAAATACTCTTAGTAAAATAATCTCTTGATTTCAATCTCTGCCACCACATAGCTTTGACTTTGAGAAAAACACAAATGCCCCGACCAATGGTCCCGCATCAAAAGTAAGCAAATTATACCGAATTATGATAAATTTTTCTCAGAAAATCCTATAATAAGAATATATTCAAATCCTATATTCAAAATATGAATTAACTCCAAACTTTGCCAGAACGTTGTCTGCATTACACATAAAGCATGTGACGTCATTGCAGCTGGAAGTGCGGATTTGTCTGTAATGGATGAATGCAACTTCCGCCTGCAATGACGTCATTCGGCACGCCCCCAAAATCGCAATTCTAAAAGGGACTTTAACATTGTCCAAATCCTCAAAATCCAATTGGAATGCTAGCGGTTCCTTCATACCTTGTTGTACTCGTATTAACATAAAAATCATGGGACCGGTTTCGGCTTTTCGAATTTCCCTTTCATTAAAAAGATATTTGCGATTGAAGTTTTCAGATGTTAAAGTATCCACTGGATCGTCGTAACCGTGTACAAAATCAGTGCAATGAGTTAGCGAATATCGCTTTGCATTTCTGCTCTTTACTCGGCTATATAACGTCCATTTAACTTGAATTTTCCACACAGTACCCAGTGGATATATAAGATAACAACAATATACATTGTATCAACCATTTATCACTTTTTGCACATGGAAAGCTTATATTATTGAAAACATGTAATTTTTAAAATTGTAATTATGTCTTATACAAACCCAGACTAGAATATCGACCAAACATTATAATTTAATGGAATAAGGTAATTTGATTGGTTTACCCTGCCTCCTCAAACACCAGACCTTGATGCGAGAGATACATATAATTTAAATGTGGTTAATTTGAGTGGCCGGTCCTGTCAATTGTTGTGTAAACTTACATACATTAAAAACAACTAAATGAAAAAGTATACCATGTTTTTTGTTCCTCCTTTGTAAGTTTATTCATATGATTAGCCATTTTTATATTGATGCTTTTAAGTGTAATATTAATGTGTGTTTCAACCAACTACTGTCAAACGTGTTAATAGTGACCAGAAAAGGGAGAACAAGAAAGGTAGCCACTAAAGACAGGTCATGACATCTTTAGCAGGTTCCATTCATTGTGTTTATTTTAAGCGGATCACTGTTTGGCTCACTATAGGCAGGTGGCCACTATGACAGGTGTGACTGTATTTACATGCACTAACTCACACAAAACGCAACAAGCATATTAAACAAATCGCATTCTCTACCAAGACCTGCCCACGACATGACAATTTTGATGAACGTTCTTTATGCAATTACGTAGTTTTTCATTTTTTTCATTTTTTTAAATTTTAGTCGTGATTTGGGAATGTGTTGGTAGAGCATGCCAAACAACATCCAGACACGTTTAAGATTTCCAAGCATGCGGAGGCTACACTGTACTGCTGATCATCAACATGAATGTTAGGCCCAACATTTATTCAATGATTTTAGAAAATGTTTACAAATAACATTTAAACAAAATATATATTTATAAGAGATCAAATAAAAATCATGAAATAATTGAATAACTCTTTTAACCAAACATCACATTCATAAAAATGGTTGAAACTTCAAGGTCAGAGCCGTCTACAGAGTGTCCCAGATAAAACGAAACCGGATTTCTTGGCAGAAAATTTCTGTCATAACGAATAATTTCTTTGATGAGATATACATGAATGAAAAGCTCTGTTTCTCTTCTTTCATTTGATGTACAACTTATGGCACATAATTCACGCATGACTGAATTAGAACAATGGAAATTGGTGTTACCAAAATTCCATTTGCACGCAGAAAATGCAGGTTTGGGTAAGTTTTTAGGGTAGTAAACGCACTTATTTTGAAAAAGGACAAACACCGCATAAAAATTAATATTTGTATCTTTGATATGACACCTCATGATTAACAAATAAATGATTTATGCCAGAGACCGAGTACAATGAAAACGTGCTTGATTTCAGCCCAAATTAATGAGTATCTTTCCTGATCTAGCATGTTTCCCATGTTTTCCCTTATCCCCATGTTTGTGTAAATTGTCCATTGTCATCTGATAAGTCAAGGAAGCTGAGCGACTTCTTACTCAACTATCTATCATTTGGGCAGAAATCAGGCATGTTTTCATTGTATATGTTCTCTGGCATACATCGTTTATTTTCTGTGCATGAGGTGTCATATAAAAAATAAAAATATGAATGTTTATGCAGTGTTTGTCCTTTTTCAAAATAAGTACGTTTACTACTCTAAAAACTCACCCCCACAACTCACCCAAACTTGCAATTTCTGTGTGCAAATGGAATTTTGGTAACACACCACTTTCCATTGTTTTAATTCAGTCATGCGTGAACTATGTGCCATAAGTTGTACATCAAATGAAAGGAGAGAAACAGAGCTTTTCATACATACATATCTTATTAAGTTATTTTATAGTAGGTAAAACTCCTTATACCTTAAAGGTATAAGGAGTTTTACCTACTATAAAATAACTGTGCTATCCCTTTAAATTGCATGATTTCCAGATTGTTCTGTATTCGAAAGTGATGATGATGATGATGAGAGGGAGAAACAGAGCAGAGAGTGGGAGGGAGGGGGGGGGGGGGGGGGGGGGTGCCGGGAAGTACACGTTAGTATTAATTATTGTATTTATCTTATTTCCTGGCCTTTTGTGTTCAAATTTCAAGGGTTGTTCGTTCTATTCAGTCTATAACAAAGAATACTCCTTCCGGGTTTCGTTCTCTGTTCAGCAAAGGTTTCATCCGGTTCCCTTAGCTTGGTTAACGAGATATGCCAACGGTATGACAAAAGTGGAGATGTTTAATTAACTGTTTTTAATTAAAACAAAATATACTTTTGTTTTCTGCTCGACTTCATAACAAATAGATCTATGTCTTGTGTATTGACGTATTGACAAATAAAATAGATTGTTGTGTATTTTCCAGTTTTAATTGAAGACCAACACGGAGAAATAGACAATCTCTAACGCCGGAAGCACACAGACCCGACTTGACTTGCGATGTCTCACGACTGCGCGTTTGTCAGACGGGAACGAGTCGACAGGCCAGTCGGGGCCGATATATCATGTTGAATTGGCTCCGACAGATCGGGCCCGACTCTATTGGCTGAATGGAAAACAGTCGGATCGGGTCGAGTCGGCTCTGTGTGCGTTGGACTTTACATCGAAATCGATTTGCTTTATGTATACACTTTTTTTCCTAACTACTACTACTACTACTACTACTACTACTACTACTACTACTACTACTACTACTACTACTACTACTACTACTACTACTACTTCTACTTCTACTTCTACTACTACTACTACTACTACTACTACTACTACTACTACTACTACTACTACTACTACTACTACTACTACTACTACTACTACTACTACTACTACTAATACTACTACTACTACTATTACTTCTACTAGCTCTTGAGGTAACCATCCCAAATAATGATTTAACGGTAATCTCTCTCTCTTAACCTCGTTCCGCCAATTTTCTCTTTCTTTCTATCTAATGTAGTTATGAGTATGTATTGTATAACTGTATATATTTTCGCCATAATTTTATACAAGGGGGGGGGGGGGGGGGGGGGTGCTGAAGTCACCTCATTTGAAACTATAGATGACCGTTGCGGCGTTGCCAATATTGGTGCTTAGGGGGCTGCAGCCCTCCCCAGTCCCTTCGCCTTGTAACCTATGGCAACATGAATAACAATTCATGCTTATCGAAATAAAGCGAGATGACAAGAGAGCGCATGCGCCCAAGCCTCTTCCCATATAAACGATATTTTAGATATACATGTAGTTGCACAAGCCGAAGTGTTTGCAAAGCAACAACAACTAGATAACTGCCATCCCTACGTTTCTACAGCTGAGCAACATATTACATAGAAGGTTCTTGTGAAAGATTACCATAGAGAAATGACACCCTTTTCTATTATAAAAGTGGTAAGTTGAATACTACTTTATAATGTCTTAAAGGGGTAGTTCAGTTTTGGTATATAGAGGGCGCTGCACGAAATTATTTTTTTGTGAGATAATGAAAAACTAAGAGAAAAATTTGAAAGAGCATACAATTTTAATGGCAGAATAAACATTATTTAATCAAAATCGGTTCAGAAAAGGCTGAAATATCTATAAATATATCCGGTCGGAATAAATCTAGGGCCCAGATGTATTCGATGATTTTTTTTCTAATTAAAAAAATGCTTACACTTCTTCAAAAAATGTCAAAAAGAGGTTTTTAAAAGGTTGATGATGATCTTTCTATTTAATCATTATTAAAAAAAAACATCACATGCATAATTTGGTATGAAAAATGGTTGAAACCAATTTTTTTTCTTCAGAGAGCGCCCTCTTGTGTTTTATACTAAACTTCATTTATATACATTTAAAATGGTTATTAGAAATTTATGTTCTTTTTGTAGTAAATATGAAGAAATTTATGAGCATTTATTTTGTCTTTGTGAGAAAGTAAAACCAATCTATATATATATATATATATCTCACCCCCCTGAGAAAAACGTCCCCTACGCTCATGATGTATATGAACCTTACTATGTTCATAGTTATCCTTTCCTTTTTTAGTTTAGTTGTTCTGTAGTTTGTTATATTATTGTTGTTGTAGTTTTGATTATATAATTTTGTTATTGCATTTTGTTTCCCATATTTGTATACTTTGTACCACGGCCTCTCTGAAAACCAGCCTTTTTGGCTGAATGATCGAAGGGGAGTTCAGTTTTGGTGTAGAGGGTGCTTCAATAAATATTTTTTTGTGAGGTATCGAAAACTTAGTGTCTAATTTGAAAGAGCATACTATTTTACTGACAGAATAAACTTTATTTGATCAAAAGCGGTTCATAAACAGCTACAAATATATATAAATATATTTGATCGGAATAAACCTTGGGGCCCAAGTTTATTCGATAATTTAAGAAAAACTAATAAAATGCTTATACTTTTTCAAAATTGTACAAAAGAGGTTTCAAATCTAGTTCTTGACGATCTCTCTATATAATCATTATTTCAACAAAACATCATATGCACAATTTGTTTGAATAAAAAATGGTTTAAGCCATGCGTTTTTAGAGAGCGCCCTCTTGTGTTTAACAGCTCTTTTTGAATGAGAACATGCTGTTTATGTATTCGTTTGTAATGCTGTATACATTTCAAGCATGGTGGAGTTATAACTATTAGTTTGGTGCAGGTTTTGGTTCCTAAAATTCAGTTTGACCAAAGCTGTACTATCCCTTTAAAGTGATCTAGTAACTTTGTTGACATGTGCAAGTGATGAATAGTTGATGCAATGTATATTGGTGTTATCTGATATGTCCACAGGGTATTGTGTGAACATTTCAAGTCAAATGAACGTTGCATGGCAGAGTAATGAGCAAAAATGCAAAGTGATATTCACTAACTCACTGCACTCACTTTGTACACGGTTTCGAAAATCCAACGGATATTTTATTATCTGAACACCTCAATCGTACATATCTTTGTAACGAAAGGGAAATTTGAAAAACCGAAACCTGTCCCATGATTTTATTGTTAATATGAATACAACAAGGTATGTGGGAACCGCTATAAAATTTAATTTTGACGATTTGGACAATGTTACTAAGTCCCTTTAAATGAAACAAAAAATGCAAACTTGTTTACAAGCCAATCGTGGACAAATGCAGTGTAAATTAGAAATAATGCGCTCTCTCTATATAATCATTATTTCAACAAAACATCATAATATGCACAATTTGTTTGAATAAAAAATGGTTTAAGCCATGCGTTTTTAGAGAGCGCCCTCTTGTGTTTAACAGCTCTTTTTGAATGAGAACATGCTGTTTATGTATTCGTTTGTAATGCTGTATACATTTCAAGCATGGTGGAGTTATAACTATTAGTTTGGTGCAGGTTTTGGTTCCTAAAATTCAGTTTGACCAAAGCTGTACTATCCCTTTAAAGTGATCTAGTAACTTTGTTGACATGTGCAAGTGATGAATAGTTGATGCAATGTATATTGGTGTTATCTGATATGTCCACAGGGTATTGTGTGAACATTTCAAGTCAAATGAACGTTGCATGGCAGAGTAATGAGCAAAAATGCAAAGTGATATTCACTAACTCACTGCACTCACTTTGTACACGGTTTCGAAAATCCAACGGATATTTTATTATCTGAACACCTCAATCGTACATATCTTTGTAACGAAAGGGAAATTTGAAAAACCGAAACCTGTCCCATGATTTTATTGTTAATATGAATACAACAAGGTATGTGGGAACCGCTATAAAATTTAATTTTGACGATTTGGACAATGTTACTAAGTCCCTTTAAATGAAACAAAAAATGCAAACTTGTTTACAAGCCAATCGTGGACAAATGCAGTGTAAATTATAAATAATGCACGCATCATCATAATTGCAAAAAAATCTAGGAAAATGCCCTGATTATTGCACAAATTTCGAATTAATAATGCCGTCCCTGTTTTTCTTTCCTCAAGAAGGCACGTGACATCCAAAATAAGATATTTGTTTAAATAGATTGACCTGATTTTTCACTCTCCGCAATCTGTTGTATACCTTTGCTTTAGGGTTTGTTACTCTAAGTTGTTTTGAAAAGGAAATTCCTTTTATGAAACGATTAACGACGTCTTCATTATTATACCTTTGATGAAATCAGGTCAGTTCTTATTATCGGTCGTCCTTTAATTATTTACTTTATTGACTGTATTATTAATATACACTTTACTATAGTTACGATTTATTCGTTTGATCTTGAATTATTAGCATTCTGTTATTTTACTATTATACTTATTTAAATTTGACTTTGTATTTACGCGCAATATTTTGTCTTTAAGCTACGATTTTCCTTCAACAATAATTTATTTTCCAATGGGTGCCTCGCTATTAGAATACTGTACCGTCATTTTATTGTTTCCTCTCGCTCGTTTGTCATGCCAACAGTGTCTCAATGTGTGTTGATGTCTATTTTGTATTTGTGTTTTTGTGTTTCCCTTCCTACCTACTGCAAATGGTGGTTTGCATTGTCCTTTCTTGAGCTCTCTGTGTCTGCACCAATTATTTTCTTTCAAGACATTGTCCTTACTTTTATATGCTAGCGCTGCAAATTTTACACTGATCATGATGTGCCTTTTGGTTTTGGTTTCTCAGATTTTGTTTTGTACATTTATTATGGCTAATTCAATTTAGATCACCACTTACATTTTGAGTCTGTGAGCGACGATGACCTGTTTGATGTATAAGACCCATTCAAGCTAACAATACATTGTTTGTTAATCTTACAGGAATCTTTGATGAAACTATTGTTGAAAATATAAATTCATCATCTGGGCCATTCTTGGTCACGTGTGTGACCCAAAATATGATTTTTTTTGAAATAGGATGCTTATATTTTAGTAAGTATAGGAGGTATGTTGATGTGAACTTCATATATGACTTGCATATGTTGAAGTCTTTCAAGTGTAACACAAAAGATTTTATTAGGATAACGTTACCCAAGGACAGAGGTCAAATGGCATCGGTCACGTGTGTGACTTTGCCCGGGAGCATTTTTGAAGAAAAAAATTTAACTCAATTTCACTTTGGAAATCCTGTTAAATATGAAAAGCTAAAATGGCCAATCTGAAGAGTTGAATTTGAATTTAGATCACGATGATCCAGCACAACATTCTTTTACAAAGTTTATAAAAAATGCACAGTTTTAAAATATCATTCAAGATTTTGATAGTGATACATTCTCTTTATTGCATTTAAATATACGAAGTTTGAATAAACATTTTGATGAATTTCAATCATTTTTAGATAACCCTTCCAATTAACAGCTTTCTGTTGGACTAACAGAAACTTGGTTATCCCATGATTTTAATTTACCCGTTTTAATTGATAATTATGATTCTGTCTTTAAAAATAGGCATGGGAGAGTCGGTGGTGGTGTTGCTTTATATGTGCTTAAATCTTTGAATTATGTTCTGCATGATAATATTTTAATAATAAATAATGTCCTTGAGACTGTTTTTATTGAAATTATTAAACCTGGAAGTAAAAATATAATAGTTGGAGTCATTTATCGACCCCCTAATTATAACCCTATAAATTTGTTGACGCAATTATCCGACTTATTGCGAAGTCCAGCGTTTATAAACAAAGAAAAGGTATTTTGAAAATATGTTGGCATTATATAAACATGATATTGAAAAATACTTGAAAATGATTAAGCAGGCAATGAATGTTACTAATAATAAATCTGACATAACAAAAATTAAATTTAATGATAAGATTGTTGAGGACTCTAGGGACATAATAAATATTTTTAAATAATTACTTTTCTTCGATTGGTGAAAATCTTGCTGTTAATATCCCCCATCAAATAAGCATTTTGTTGATTGTTCGGGCCACCCTAATCCAAACTCTATATTTGTTGTTCCTATATACTGATAGATATGAAATTTTAGATAATGTTTCGAAACTTGATTCTAAGAAAAGTTCTGGCCATGATGAAATTAATAATTTTTTATTTTAAAGGGCATTATATCTTCCGTTGTGGATCCTCTCGTCCATATTTTCAATTTGTCTTTATCATATGTCCAGGTACCCAACTCTATGAAAGTTGCTAAGATTATTCCTTTGTTTAAAAAGGGTGATAAGTTAGATGTAAATAATTATCGACCGATTTCTTTATTGTTCTCTTTTTCGAAAATTTTAGAAAAGATTATTTATTCTCGGACAGTATCCTTTAAAAAAAATAAAATATTTGTTCTAATCTCCATTTTGGTTTAATGGAAAACATAATACTGTACACGCATTATTATCTTTTATTGAGAAGGTAGCTCATGCAATCGACAAATCTTCTCATACGATAGGCAATTTCCTGGACTTCTCCAAGGCCTTCGACACGACTAACCACGATATTTTACTTTATAAACTTTCACATTATGGTGTACGTGGGATGGCCATGTATAGTGGTTCAGGAGCTATCTTTCAGATAAAAGGCAGTATGTATGTTTATTAAAATGATAATTATTCAGCTCCCCGTAGGTGTTCTACAAGGTAGTATATTAGGCACACTTTTATTTATTTTATAATAGACTTTTGTCGATCATCTGAAATTTTGTCTTTCGTACTTTTCGCTGATGATAGACATTTTTTTCCCCATAATGATTCTTATAGATTTGTTGAAATAATTAATATTGAAATGAGTAATATTTTATCGTAGATTAGAGCAAACAAACTATCATTGAATCTCCAGAAATCGAAATGTATGTTGTTTAGTAAATCTATAGATTCCTTACCAGCTAACATAGTTTTTGAAAACGGTTGATAATAACATTTCTTGGAAATATAATATTGATAATATTTTGTAAAATTATTTCTCGAAACATTGGTATTATTAATAAAGTAAAGACATTTTGTCCTTTTAATTCATTAGCTATGCTTTAAGGTTATTTGATACTCCCATACTTGAATTATGGTCTCTTAGTTTGGGATAACACACATCAAACTTTATTAGAATAAGTGTTGTTACTACAAAAGAAGAATATTCGTATCATTTGTTATTCCCCCTTTCGCTCCCATACAGACTTTATTTTTTGAAAATAAGATACTGAAGGTAAAAGACCTATATTGATTTCAACTTGGTCAATTTAGGTATAATTATAATAATTATAATTATGTTGTCATCGGTTTTTAAGATTTTTTTTTATAAATAGCTGTCCATAATTATCCAACTATTCCGTAGACATAGTGAAGAATTTCATTTACATCTCTTGCGGGACCCTCCTTGCTGAAAATACATTTATGTATGTTGGCCCCAAATTATGGAATTCTTTAAGTAATGAAATAAAAAAAATGCCCCATCGATCAATATTTTAAAGACAAAAATTAAAATTGTTTTAATTACAATCTTATGAACATCATTGAATTATATCGCCCATTTATTCTTTCCCCGTCCTTACGTCATCCTAAACAAGGTCTATTTTTACTCGCGGGCTCAAAATGTAATCTGATATGATATATTGTGCCCTCTCCTTTCTAAGTGCAACTCTTCTTCCTCACATCCAGCTCATCCTTTTGTACTATTGTTCACATTTGTATCACTACCCCCGATCTCTCACTTCTTTTTTGGCAGTGTCTAATTTTTGTATTGTGTCCGTCTTCTCTTATCTTTGTCATGTAAAGTTCTCTCTTATCCCATATGGGTCTCTGTTGGCATCCTTTTCCCCCCTCTCTATAGTTCTTTTTTGTAGTTTAGAATGTGTTAATTTAAATATACAATATTCCTAAATATTATTTGAGGGGTCCACAATTGTACAAGCACCGCTTTTTAGTGGACCCCTCTTGTTTCCATTATGTATATCTCTTTTTTGGTGTAAATTATTATAATTAATTTGTAATGTTTTGTTGGAAGCAAGAATACATTGAAATTGAAATTGAAATTTAATTAATCACCAAAAGCCTTCACATTTGCAAAGCAACATACCAAATAGATGTAATGTTGATAAACATAAACTATACGCTATGTTTATACAAATGTTCCCTTTCGTGAATTATTGTCAATCGGTGACATTAGTGAATACTTCATATTAATGTTGATATTTTAACTATTTCAATTGTGTATTTATGTTTACAGTTTTCGTGGATTTGTGTCGCATGTATTATGCAAATTGGTAAGATTCATCACACACTCATTATCACTTTTACATGATTTTTTACATGAACTATGGGCATATTAAGCAGCAGGCTAAAAATGACATACAATTATTATAATTATTTATATTTATTGGAGGTAAAGAAAACATAAAAACGTTATTATAAACCTAAGTGGCAGGCATGTTGCCAGGATTTTTCACAGGAGAATGTTCACGACGAAAAAATGGGAAACTTCGTGGCTTGTTTTGCGATGTTTGTTGTGCGACAGTCGTACGACATGTACGATAATAGCATACGACAATCGTACGACATTCGTGTGAAAATAATATTTATTGGGACACCCAAAGTTTGGTGTCGTACTATAGACCTGCGACATAATCACGAAATTGTTTGACTTCATATCTGTTCCTGTCGCGAAAGCACCTACAATTTTATTATGACCACTTTCACTTCCACGACAATTCTCATTACGTACGAAATTTATCCACGACAGAAAAAACAACATTTCGTGCGACAAAATAAACGTGGGTTTTATTGTGAGTATGATTAAACCTTCACTTATGCCTTCACTTATACTATACTGAGTATACTCGTTTCATTAAATGTGTCTGTCCCACCCACCCCACCCCCATACAGCTGTTGCCAATGGCAACGCGTTGTCGTTGCAAGAGTGGCTGCAATCGAACTGCCGCCCAACCCGATGGTTGAAACAGCGTCGAATGGCATCGGAAACCTGCCTGGGCAACACAATGGCGGGAATGCGAGTGAGTCAGACGGTCGTGAACACACAACCGACCAACGCAATCGTGGTAATTAATAAGCTTAATAAAAAGTCTATTTAATGTTGTTTTCCTTCAATTTTCATACTATAAGGTAATTAAAATATACATACAAGTATGTACTCATTTGCATATTGACGGTAATTGTGTATGCAAATAAGGTAATAAAATTCACAATTTTTTGCCCATGAATCATATTTCTTTAAATAATTAAAGGGATAGTTGAGTTTTGGTAGAGAGGGCGCTATACAAAATAATTTGTTGTGAGATAATGAAAAACTGAGTGTTAAAATCGAAAGAGAATACAATTTTAATGACAGTATAAACTTTATTTGATCAAAATCGATTCAGAAATGGCTGAAATATCCATAAACACAACCATTTGTAATAAATGTGGGGCCCCACATTTATTCGATCATTTTTAACCAAGACATTTAAAAAATGCCTCTTCATTTCAAAAAATTACAAAAGAGGTTTTTAAATAGTTGTTCATTATCTCTCTATCTAATCACTATTTCAACAAAACATCCCATGCACAATATTTTATTTAAAATAGTTGAAACCGATGAGTGTTTAGAGAGCGCCCTCTTGAGTTGCAACGGCTCTTTTTGAATGATAACAGGCTTTTTACTTAATCATTTGTAATTTGGTATTCCTTTCTAGCATGGTGGAGTTATAACTATTAGATTTTAATGTAATGGTGCAGGTTTTGGTTATTATAATTCATTTTGACCAAACGACCCCTTTAAGCATTGATTTTCACTACACATATTCTTAAGATCATTTTAAATAATATTATAACAAAAACATTTGAAAGATAATTTCTCATGTATTTTATTGTATTTTATCGTATGAACAAAATGCAATTTTGAACCAGATTTGCAAGCATTCAGCTCAATTTCGCGAAATTGAATGACACGCTTTTTAAAACGAATGAGAAGCTTACGAAATTGGCCGAGAAAAACATGGGGATCTGTTTATCTTTCATTTGACTAAAGAAAAATTGTCGTGGCTATTTTGGGGCGCCCAGCCAAAATCATTCTTTCTTTCGATTTATGCTTGCGCCTCTGAATAAAATCGTATACACTTAATTCACTATTGCGTTTTGATTCATATACAACATAATCAGACTACACCGTTGCCGACAAAAGCGACTACACCGTTGCCGACAGAAGCGACTACACCATTGCCAACAGAAGCGACTACACCGTTGCCGACAGAAGCGACTACACCGGTGCCGACAGAAACGACAACACTGTTGCCGACAGAAGCGACTACATCGTTGCCGACAAATGTGACTACACCGTTGCCGACAGAAGCGACTACACCGTTGCCGACAGAAGCGACTACACCGTTGCCGACTGAAGCGTATACATCATTGCCGACAGAAGCGACTACACCGCTGCTGACAGAAGCGACTACACCGCTGCTGACAGAAGCGACTACATCGCTGCCGACAGAAGAGACTACACCGCTGCTGACAGAAGCGACTACATCGCTGCCGACAGAAGCGACTACACCGCTGCCGACAGAAGCGACTACACCGTTGCCGACAGAAGCGACTACACCGTTGCCGATAGAAGCGACTACACCGTTGCCGACAGAAGCGACTACATCGTTGCCGGCAGAAGCGAATATACCGCTGCTGACAGAATCGACTACACCGCTGCTGACAGAAGCCACTACATCGCTGCCGACAAAAGCGACCACACCGTTGCCGACAGAAGCGACCACACCGTTGCCGACAGAAGCGACTACATCGTTGCCGACGGAAGCGACTACACCGTTACCGACGGAAGCGACTACACCGTTGCCGACGGAAGCGACTACACCGTACGTGCCGACAGAAGCCCCTACACCGTTGCCGACAGAAGCGACTACACCGTTGCCGACAGAAGCGACTACACCGTTGCCGACAGAAGCGACTACACCGCTGCCGACAGAAGCGACTACACCGTTGCCGACAGAAGCGACTTCACCGCTGCCGACAGAAACGTATCCTGGTATGATTCACATTTATATTTTAAATCATTTACCGGAATTAAAGCCAAATTACACTATTGTGAAATTTACCGAAATCATCTATATTGGCCAAACTAATTAATCAATATTGTTGAAATAGTATAACAAAAGCTTGTGGGGTAAAATCTGAACCTTAGTATCGTTAAATGCAAACATTTCAATTGAAACTTCCATGCACGCCACCAGCACACCGCTGAGATTGAGCCTAAATTCACCGCATTTCGCCACTCTCCGTAAGGGCTGGGTATTGGCGGCTATACGGCCGACAAGCCCGCATGCTCTGCATACATGCGCTTGCAAAGCTTTTGCATGCAACGTATTATGCGGCTGAACTGAATCTACACATTTCTTATTATTTTGAACATTTGATTGTTCAAGTAGTAAATTTCAAAGCATTTTTGTCAAAATCTTTACTCAACTGATGAGTTATGATGCATTCTTTCACATGAAGGTGATAAAAGCGTATTTTTATTATTGTGTTTCCTAATTTACTGTTATAATAATCAAAATAATAATATAATACATTTGTATAGCGCTTAATACAAAGTTTCTAAACGCATTATTATTACCCTTGGTCGTCAGGTACAGGTCAAACCCGCACAATTATCTTGCGCACCGTCTAAACTCCCTGGGGAGCATACTAGCCCAGCTGCCCAATGGGCGCTGAAGGCTAATTAACACCCGATCAAGTACCCATTTATACTCCTGGGTAGAGAGCAGCAATGTGGATTAATTATCTTGCTGAAGGACAAACGAAGTCGACTGGGTTCGAACCGTTGATGATGACGGGTGGTCTTTTGTGTTTTTGAACTTTATCTTACTCTTAAGCCCGGCGCAGAGAGAGCCGACTTGACCCGATCCGACTGGTTTTTAGTCGGGTCGGCTCTGTGTGCATTGTCTCACCGACTCCAATGTTGCCAGTCGGAAGCCAATCGAGCCCGATTTAACATGTTGAATCGATCGCGACTGAATCGGACCGACTGTGGATTTCAGTCGGGTTGGGTTGGATCGGATGAGGTTGGCTCTGTCTGCTGACCGATGTCCCAAATAATCTGTCTAACCAATTATTACGTCTGTTTTTGTTTTGTTAACACCACTTTGCAAAATATTTACAAGCAAGGAAAATTTATAATGTAAATGAAAATGAGCAAAGAACGACTGGGCTTCCCCGGGGATCGAACCCTACATAATTTGGTGATCCCTCGCACATATACCGGTAAATCAAGTTCTTATCACTCGGTTCTGTGTCACGTATAATCCTTTGAATAGCACGAGCATTGTAAAGGATTGCTGGGACGCACAGACATCACAAGCGCGTTATAGCTGTAGAGCACAAGGATTGTACGATCCGGTCATCCGGAGATTTTGTTTAAATACTAATTTTCATTCATAATAAAGGTAATGTCATGTTTGGAGTTTTGATCGATCGTATCACATACTATAAGTTTCATAAATTTTAGCAGCTCTAATCGAATTTGACCCCCAAAAATGGATTTTGATTTTTGAAGCAAAATTTATTTTCAAAATCGCCGAAATCTTTCTCCTCAAACAGGGCGTAATATGGTACTCTTAGCCGATCGCAGCAACCAGAGGATAATGGCCGCAAACGCGTCGGACCCGGACATGGTCTTCAGCGAACTCCTGCGAGTTGGAGGGGCTGGGGGCAGGTACCCGGGCACGCTGAAGTACCACGTCGCAGAGCAAGCCATCTATTATACGAATTACGAATATGAGAACTCCAGCGTATGGAGAGCCGGTATGGGCAGCAACGACATGTCGGAAACAGCGGTGACTAAAGGCGGTCGACTGGGTAAGTTAACTAAGTAATCCTAGCTCCCTGACACTTTATTTAACCCTAATGATGGACACCTACGTATTCATTAGACCGAATGAAGCACTGGATTAGTGTGGGCTAGCTCGTATCGATCGTTTTTATTAGTTTGTGTCAAATAATTTGGGGCACGTGCCACGTACCCCCTGTAGCCATATACCCAACTATAGTAAAGTACAACATAATATAAAACATGCTGTGTACGTATGACGAGTATTCAACTCAGAATATTAGTTTCATGCAGAGATATACATTCTTCATACAGTGAGGTTATCTGTAACGTATAGCGACTCCCGGATCAGCCCCCACTTTCTGTTACGCGTAAGCTATATACTTGTATAATTCCCGAATCTCTTTGCATGCCAGAAATATGTACTAACTCTAATATTTACTAACTCTACGTACATATTTGCAGTGGCTTATTCGCAAAAACGGTTTTTGGGGCAGACCAAATTCCGCATCACCACCAGGTATAGCTTAAAGGAACTAAAGAATACAACGTACTTTGGCACTTATTCCATAGTTGATGACTTGTAAACTTGGTCTGCCAAAAAAAAAATCCATGGAAATAAACACAGTAGTGATTTTAGGCTAATTTTTTAATGCCAAATATCACTTAGCAGCCAGTTTACGCCCCGCCCACATTCAGGGTCCAAAATCAGCAGCGTGATTGACATGTGATTGACAATGCATCGGCTTGACTTACTGACTTATGTGCACAGGACGGTGTGTCCCTTCGCTCCCCTACGAGAGATCCTGTTCCACTCGGGCCTATTCTGGGCTATGAGCTCTGCCTCGTGTATAGGTAGTCCCACGTCGCTCTGGGCTTGGTCTCTCCATCTCGTAGGAGGGCGTCCCGGGGGTCTACGTGCATCAAAGTCATTTCGATATGCCTGGTATGGTAGACGGTGATGCGGCATGCGGACAACATGCCCAAACCATTTCAAGCGTCGCTTGGTTATCTCTTCACAGATAGTGTTTGTGATGTTCAGCCTTTGTCTTATTTCTTCGTTCCTCACCCTCTCCATTAGGTGAACTCCCAGGATGGTCCGGAGACACCTCATTTCAAAAACCTCAAGCTTCTTTCTGTCTGATTTACGCAGAGTCCAGGATTCCGCTCCGTATGTAGCAATAGGGAGGATGAGGGCTCTGTATATTCTAACTTTAAGAGTTCTTGATATATCTTGGTTGGACCAGATAGTACTCTTCAGCCTTCCAAATGACCAGGCTGCCAGTCTTATTCTCCTCTTCACATCTTCTTCTATGCTGGGAACTATGCTGCCAAGGAAGACAAACTTATCCACTTTCTCAATGCTGGTGTTGTTTAGAGAGATTTGTTGATTGTCCTCTGTCATAATTTTACATTTTGCAGTATTAATTTTCATACCCCATTTACTGCATGCTTTCTCCAATTCACTTGTTGAGATTTGGAGTTTCTCGAATACCAGTTCCATGAGAGTTGTGTCATCTGCATATCGGATGTTGTTAACCCGCATGTCACCCATCTGTACTCCACCATCAAGCTTTTGGATGTCTTTCAGCACAAATTCCAAGAATAGGTTGAAGAGACTTGGAGAGAGGAGGCAGCCTTGTCTGACACCAGTTGTGACTTCAAACCATTCGGTGATCTTTCCATTTACCATAACCGAGCATTTGGTTTGTTTGTACATGTTCTCGATGAGGTCAGCCATGGCCTTGTCCACACCAATGGAACGCAGACATTTCCAGAGAGCTTCCCTCCATATGGTGTCAAAAGCTGCCTTGAAGTCAACAAAATTCCAGTGTATAGGTATCCGTCTTTCTCTGGCCTTTTCGAAGATCTGTCTAACGACAAACACAGCATCTGTGGTGCCTCTAGAACTTCTAAATCCACATTGTTCCTCTGTCAGGTAGTTGTCTATGGTTCCTTGAATTCTTGTGAGGACCATACTACAGAACACTTTCCCAGGTATGGAGAGTAGAGTGATGGCCCTGTAGTTTGATGGATCTAGCTTGTCTCCTTTCTTGAACACTGGAGTGATGAGACCTTTGCTCCAGTCCTCTGGTGTTTTACCTTCCGACCATGCCGTGTTGATAATTTGAAGCAGGAGTTGTCTCATTGGTAGTCCACCAGCCTTCAGAGTTTCTGCAGCGATTTTGTCCCAGCCGCAGGCCTTGTTGTTTTTCAGCCGTTTAATTGCTGCTTCTACTTCTCCGATTGCGAAGGGTACACTAGGAATGTCTGTAGGTTGAGGATCAGGTATGGTGTGAAGAATATTTTCATCCCTTGGAAATTGCATGTTAAGGTGAGAGCTAAAGTGTTCTTCCCAGCAGTTCAACACCTCTATTGGAGCCGTTTTTAAGATGCCTTCCATCGGCTTACGTCATCTAAAGAATTTAGAGAGGCGTTGTGAACGGAGCGAAGTTCTTTAGATGACGTCACATTTTGGCGATTTAAAAGGGGCGTTCCCAGGACAATTAGATATTTACTAATTACCCCAAAATTGATTGATTTCATGGGAAACGAATGCCAAATTCTTTTTCTTGAGGAAAAATTACTTATAGAGAGCCTTATTGTGAAGATTAGGCCATCTATACGCTGTAATTCCTTTAAAGGGCTAGTTCAGATTTGGTAGAGAGGGCGCTGCACAACACAATTTTTTCGTGAGGTAATGAAAAACTGAGTGTCGAATTTGAGAGAACATGCAATTTTATTGGGAGAATAAACTTTATTTGGTCAAAATCGGTTCAGAAATGGCTGAAATATCAATAAATATATCCGATCGTATTTATTTGGGCCCCAAATAAATACGAAGATTTCAAAAAAAAAAAAGAAAAAAAGATAACACTTTTTCAAAAATTTTCAAAAGCGGTTTTTAAATAGTTCTTAATGATCTCTCTATTTAATCATTATTTCAACAAAACATAATTTTGTATCCACTCACCCACTCACTTACTTTCACATGCATGCACACACAACGCCGTTAACGGCCACGCGCAGACTATTAAGATCGCAGTAACTTCTGGCGTAATGCGCAGTGAATGTGGTCCGCTGCGTAATAGTAGCATTCAGCTGCAAGTCAATATTTGTCAAAATTCACGTACGAAACCCGTGACACGTCTTTATAATTATTCTAATAACAAGACAAATAATGCAAATGGTATGGTTGTACATTTACTAAATAACAGAACTGCATATTATCGTCTCAGATTACTCTGAATTATGCACAGAAATATCATAAACATAATGCTAGGTTTACACCATGTCCCCGGCGGCCACGATAGCCCCGTTTCAGGCCACCGTTGACAAAACGGGATGGACGTGAGACAACGCGGGGGGACGAAATGAGCAAACGTGACTGCCGTGTATGCCGGGCCCGATTTTTAAACTGTCAACAAATTTGCCACGGCAACCTAGCAGGCCGTAGTAAAACG